>JAKOOJ010000062.1:1277500-1322500 GCA_022577455.1 Arizona elegans | reverse complement strand
CTCATCAGCCACCTCCAGACCTGGGGACTGTTGACTCCCCACCTGAGGGCTGACAGAGGGCCCCGGCTCCACCTCTGTCTCTCTCTGCCAGCTCCATTCCCTCTTCCCCCTCGGAGCTCTCAGGTTGCCTTGATGCTGGCCCTGACTCCCACACCTCCTCCCCCTCCTCTGATTTGGCTGCTGGAGGGGCCGGCAGCCAACAGGCCACAACACCACAGGACTAGTTACACTAATATCAAAGAAACGGTGGAATAAAATCATTAAAGAAAGGATGCCAAAGGGAGGGACAAGATGAAACGCGAACGGCAAAACCTAAAATATTTTTATTCATTTATTTTAAATAATTGAATTGAACTGTTAAATTGTCCTGTGGTGAATTGGCCATGACGAGTTGGCCCGTCCTGTCTGGAGCCAGGAGAAGGGCAGGCTGGGCTTCCATAGAGACCCCTTGGCCCAATTCCTGTCCTGTTCTTCGATGCCAGTTAGGGTGCTCTTCTCACTGACAGATTGATGCCCTGTTGGGTCATCGCCGTTGCTTGTAAATAGGTTGCTTTTGCAGCATTTGTAAAAAATTACCGGCCAACCGTAGTAACGGAGGAAAAAATCATAACCGAAAATGATGATTACTCTGCTTTGCTAAACTCGGACCGTGCCAAGCTTTGCAACCTAATGGGGAAACTATTTAAATCTATCATCATCTTTTAACGATCCCATAATCCCTTACAGGGTGGGGTCTGGGCAACTGAATGGAGCTGAGTGTTTACTGGCCGGATGCCCTTCCTGTCACCAGTGCCCTTCCTGTCACCAAAATGGAGTTTTGTTCGGCAGATACATTCTCATCATGCCCAGAGAGAGAAATAACTGCCTCTATCTAGGATCGAACTCACAGCCTCCTGATTGTGAGGCTAGAGCTCCACCTCTAGGCCACCGCACCACTCAAAATATTTAAATATATATAGAGAGAGACAGAAAAACCAAGGTGGCAGAGTCGTTGCCCCTCTCAAAGCCAGATTTCCTGCTCACCTCCAGGGACTCCTGCTCCACGTTGGGTTACGGATTTGTCCCCTGGCTCATCAACTCTCCCCTCCTGAGCGCAAATCCGGACCGCTGTCTCCTCCTGACAAAGAGTATTTATGTACGTGGATACTACATATCCCATCCTGGTTTAGCACGTCCACCCGTTGTCCGTGGAGAAAGTGATCCTGGGGTTTTGGGAAGCAGAGTTTCTTTCATGGTTCCTTTTGGAGAAGAGTGAAGAGATAAGAGAAAAATAAAAGATATTTTGGAAATGAGATACAGGAGATTGCAGGTTTCTTCTGCTGAGCTGATCTTTTGCGTTGAAGACCAGCCTGGAAGAATTTCATGGGACGAGTAAAACCGTAGCAAAGGCTGACCCTTTTAACCCAATAAACTCTGACCCCAACACCCCCAAGTAAAAGGACCTTATTAGTGATGAATCTAGGCCAGAGAAGTTTCCCTTAAAAAAGAGACATCCTTCATTCCTTTGAAAAGCTTCTACCTAGAGATTAACTCATCCGTATTTGATTTTTTTTTCACACATGGTTCGTTCACACGGATAAAAGTAATTTAAAAAAGAAAAAAGAAATTTTGCACTGCTTAACGCGATTACGGTCTCCTACCTTTGTGTTTCTAGGCAAACGCTTTGTCGGGGTTTTTTTTCTCCATCACAATTTGGGGGATTGCAAAAGGACTGTGCTTTGAATTTTACCTTCTTCGTATTTGTGCCCTAAAGAGATTAGATTGGTAAATATTACAGCCTGCTCACCTTCTTCTTTTGACCTGTGACCAATTAATCAATCAGAATAGAGTTGGAAGGGACCTTGGAGGTCTTCTAGTCCAGCCCCCTTACCAGAGTAGGAGACCCCATACCATTCCAGATAAGTGGTTGTCCAGTCTTTTCTTAAAAACCTCCAGTGATGAATTACCCACAAGTTCTGATGGCAGGCTGTTCCACTGGTTAATTGTTCTCACTGTCAGGAAGTTTCTCCTTAACTCCAGGCTGTTTCTCTCCTTGATTAGTTTCCATCTGTTGCTTCTTCTCCTGCCTTCAGGTCCTTTGAAGAATAGCTTGTCCACCCTCCGTCTTCTTTGGGGCAGCCCCTCAAATACTGGAATACTGCTATCATGTCTCCCATGGATGGATGGATGGATGGATGAAAAGATGAATGGATTGATTGATTGATTGATTGATCGATTGATAGGTGGATGGATGGATGAATGGATGGATGGGGATGGATGCTGGTATGGTTGGATGGATAGATAGAAATGAATGGCGGGATGATAGAATGGATAGATGAAATGGTGAGATGGTGAGATGGATGGTGGAATGCAGGGAGAGATGGAGGGATGGATCTGCTATTTTCTCCCTCTTGGGGACCATTCATTCAGATGGAAATGTCATAATTTGGGGCTTTAGGCGGTTCAGGAATCCTCCATTCCCACTTGAAGGACTGTCTTTCTGCTTTTGAGGCATGGTTATGCACTGGGCAAGTTTAGACAGAGCTTGTGGTCCTCCAGGCATGCTTTCCTACCGTTCTTCTCTTTCCAGGCCTAAACTTACTTGTCCGAAGGAATCTTGGCACCCATGTCCAGAGGTTAGGTCTAGAATTGCAAGCTCTGCTGAATTGCACACAGGCCTCGTTCTTCAGCTTCTGTTGTGTCTTCTCAGTCCGTACCTTGTTCTGCTGAAAGGTTGGCAGCTCCTTCTCTCTGTCTTCGGCATATTCTCCTCCTAACCCTTGGAGGCTGCTCAAAACACCCTCCCCAATAAGACAGCTGCCCCACGGTGATCCCAAGAGTACCCCATAGTGCATCTCCAGGGAATTCAGGAGCTAAGGTGGAGGAGGCACCTATTTCCAACCAAGCACCTTAACAGAATAGCAGAGTTGGAAGGGGCCTTGGAGGTCTTCTAGTCCAACCCCCTACCAGAGTAGGAGACCCCATACCATTTCAGACAGATGGTTGTCTAGTCCCTTCTTGAAAGCCTCCAGGGTTGGAGCACCCAAGTTCTTTCAAAAAGTCCGGGTTTCCTTGCTTTGTAAGCACCTTACGACCAACCAAGACATTCAGTAAATTCTATCCCATCTTCTCTTTTTAAAATAATAATTGATTTGCACCCAGGGGGGAACCAGAGGATGATCCTGCCTCCCAAAACTGCAAAGGGATAATTTTGTCTTTGTTCTTGTTTGGTGGAAGGGGGCACCAACCCCCTTTAGATTTTGCACTGTTCAAACTGCCCCCCACTCCTCTATCAGCCCCACCCCCACCCACCCACCCCCAGTAGCTCCATGAATTCGATAAAATGATCAGGGCTGCTTCAGGTTGTTTCTTGCTGGGAGAGGGCAGGTACTCTTCTGAGTAACCCCCAACTCTCCGGTTCCTGAAAGTGTGTGCCATGAGGGTATGGAAGCAAACTGTTTCAAGAAACTTAGTCTGTTCACTCCTCCTCTTTTAAGTGTCAGTTTATCATGGATGTTAGCTCACAACCATCTGTTTTCCAGGAGCAAAAACAGACGTAGTAAAACCCTACTCCTATCCTTAAGGGCAGAAGAAGAGATGAGATGAGGAGGCCCAAAGACTTCTCCACCAGCCTCCTCTGTCCTTGTGACCAGCTGCCTCTTGGGAGGGGTTAGTGAAACCACCTTATCCATGTGAGATGCTCTCTGGGCTTGGTGGTTTTCTTGCAGACGTTTCATGACCCAAGTAGGTAACATCATCCGTGTTAGCAGGGAATAGGGTTGGTCGAGTGAAGAAGAAGGAGGACCATGAAGTTCTTGGTGTTCTCTGAGCTTGGTTGTTTTTTATTGCAGACGTTTCATGACCCAAGTAGGTGATATCATCAGTACTAGCAAGTGTGGAGTTTGTGCTGTTGTTGTTTTTTTTTAACCCCGGAACACATCTTCTCCAACAGCCAGCACCCAGGTAAGCAGAGATTACTTCCAGACAAACAATCAAACAGAAAACAATATTCTAATCAAGGGACTACCAAACTATACCCCACTAGTAAATAAACTGGGGTTTCTTGGTGCTTCTTGAGCTGGGTTGTTTTCTTGCAAACATTTCATTCTGCATCTAGCTGACATCATCAATACTAGAAGGGAGTGGGAAATTGTTCTCTGTTTACCCCAATCAAGGAACTATCAGTTCAGTAAACGGCCTAACCAAGGAATCACCAAGAAGAAAATAGCATTCCCACAAAAAGGACAAGACACTAATATATATAAAAAGAGAGTAAATCCCACTCCCTTTTCGCACTGATAATGGAACATAGTTTGGTAATGAAATGTCTGTGAGGAAACAATCAAGCTCAGAGAGCACCAAGGACTCCATAGTTGTCCCCTCCTCCTCCTCCTCCTCCTCCTCCTCGCACTTATGATGTTACCTAGTTTGGTCATGAAACATTTGCAGGAAACTACAAAGTTCAGAGAGCACCAAGGACCCCACAGTCGTCATTGTCTTCATCCTTCTTCTCCTCCTCTTCCTCCTGAAACTCTTCCGGCTTCTATCACTTGATTATATTACCTAGTTGGGTCATGAAACGTCTGCAGGAAAACCACAAAGCTCAGAGTGCACCGGGGACCCCACCGTTGAACTCTGAGCTACAAATTCTCTCTTCTATTGGTACTTCTTGCCATGTTCGACTTGTGTGTGCATGAAACAGGCAAAGAAAGGGAAGCTGTCAAGAGTCCCAATAGGGAACTGTGTAGATTTGAGGATGACCAACCTGCCCGAAACTCTTGACGAGACACCGGCCCCATCACTTCCCTCTCAAACTCACTTATAAATTGGGAAGGGGAGACTCCTTGTTCTAGCTAATCCCCTTCCCCTCCCAGTAAAGTCAGCTCTTTGTTTTCCAGCAAAACCCAGTCTTAATTTTTTTTGCTTCCCCAGCCTGAGCAACGTAGCACAGTCCTGTCCCCATCATGTAGACGATTGCCTTAAACCAATCTGTTGGGGTTTTTTATTATTATTATTATTATTATAATTATTATAATTTACCGTCAAGTTTACACATTAATTTATTTTTACAATGTGGTTTTTGGAAGACATGTTACATGTATAATATTTTTTTTTTAACATTTCCATTGCAGTATTTATCATTGTTACTGGTTGTGTGTAGTGTTGACAGAATTAATATTAAAAAGCGTACATATGAAACCGACCCGGCTGTCTCTGTGTGTGAAAACCTCCGTCTGCAGAAAAGGGAAGGAAGGATTCTGTTTTCTCAGAGCAGTAAGAAATGAAAATACACCAGTGACTTGGTAGCCACAGCAACCCATATGCAACCAGACTGGCTGACGGCGGTCTCGGAGGGGATCATTCAGACCTAGAAGATTCATACTTCTTTCACCCCCAAATTCAGGAATAATAATGGGCTGGTGGGGAGCAAAGGCTTCCCTGGGAAGCCCTCGGGGGTTTTCTTTTTGGAAAAATCAAAAATAGGCAAAAAAAGTTTTCAGGCAAGTCACCCAACTCCGTAGACATGTTTACACCAGAAGCCTTCCCACCTGGCAACTGTAAAGAGCTGTGGACTTCAACTCCCAGGATTCCCCAGCCAGCCTTTAAGTCCAGAGATTTTAAAGCTTCCATAAAGAAGCAAAACAATATTGGGTGAAAATACAAACATGGTTAGAGGGAATGTTACAGCAACATACAGAGTTAAAACCAGAGATATTCTTATTGGGAATTTTACCAGAGAAATATAGTAAAGAAGATACATATTTGATTATTCATATAATAACAGCGGCTAGAATTATATTTGCACAAAACTGGAAAGCAGATAAAATACCGTTGGAAGGAGAAATTATAAAGAATAAAAGATAAAGAGGAGCCGGTGTATTTTAAGACATGGGATAAATTTTATGATTGGTTGGAAAAGAAATATGAATAAGGATATAGAAATAAAATAGAAAGAGAATAGATGGGAGAAAACAATTAGAAAAATAGATACCCAGATGTCTGTCAGCGCTTCAGCGCTGGCATAGAGAGGAGAGATAAGCTCTGAACTTTTGCCTGCTAAATCCCTTTGAAGCCCGGTCGTCGTGGAAATGAGAAGGGGGGAGACATTCCTGTGATACGACAAGACAAGAAGTCTAGGGAGTGACTTGGAAGATAGCCAATGAGAAGCAGAGAATTGGGGATCGGAAAGGGAGGGATTGGGGGGCAAAAGGTCAGTCTTGTCTGCATCGAGTCATGAGCCGGTTGCTGTGCTCGAATAAAGAAAAGATTTCCTTAAAGATTGGCAGTTTGGAAATTCCATTTATTTTGAGATAGCATCGAAGTCTGACAATGTCAAGTAAAAGGAAAAAAAGTGGGGGGGGGGTAAAAGGGAAAAAGTGAGATATTATAAAAATGTATGCAAATGATGAAATAAAAATAAATAATTGAATAAGAAATTGAAATGAAAATAAAGATAATTAGAAAATCTGTAAGGCCCTACATGGCTTAGGCCCGGGATATTTGGGGGACCATCTGCAGCCAGCAACAGCTTCCCATCGCCCAGTGCGTTCCCACAGAGGGGGCCTCCTCAGTACCGTCGGCCAGACAGTGTTGGCTGGCGACCCCCAGGGGGAGGGCTTTCTCTGTGGGCGCACCTACCCTTTGGAATCAACTGCCCCTGGAGCTCCAGGTGGCCCCCGACCTCCGCTTTTTCCACCGCGACCTGAAAACGTGGCTGTTTCGTTTGGCCCGCCTGGACTGATGGGGTTTTAATTCTAATTTAATTTTAACTTGTTAGACTTAATTGTACTTTTAACTGTTAAATTATGAGATTTGGATTCAATTTTTTCTTAACTGTTGTGAGCCGCCCTGAGTCCGGCTGGAGATTGGGCAGCATGTAAATCTCATTAATAAATAAATAAATAAATAAATAAATAATAAAAATTGGAGCTGCTCGAATACCACTCTAGATTGAACTGAAAAGGGAAACAACAGGAGAGAGGGGAAGGAGTAGAGAGAGAGGAAGGGAGACGAGAGGAGAAGAGAGGAGAAAGAAGAATGGGAAAAGGGGAGAAAGAAAAGGGAGGGGAAAGTGGAGTAGAGGAGAAGGTTAGAAGGGGGGAAAAAGAGAGGAGTGTGGGAAGAGAAGGGGAAGTAGGAAAGAGAAGGAGAGAAAGAACGAAGGAAGTAGGAGAACAGAGAGGAAAGAAAAGGGGAGGAGAAGAAGAAGAAAGGTTGGAGTAAAGGTAAAGGGTAAAAGAGCAGCCCCGA
Organism: Arizona elegans; assembly: GCA_022577455.1. NCBI lineage: Eukaryota > Metazoa > Chordata > Lepidosauria > Squamata > Colubridae > Arizona > Arizona elegans. Next base: position 1,315,270 of record JAKOOJ010000062.1, on the reverse strand, counting down.
AAAAGTAAAAATGAAAAATGAAAGTTAAAAGAAAAGATGAATGGAAAATGATGGAAATGACTGTACATGTAAATGTGTTTATGAGAAATAAAAAATAAAAAACTTTATTTAAAAAAAAAGATTTTAAAGCTTCCTGACTGGGGAACATTGAGAGTTGAAAAAGTCCACCCATCTTAAAGCTTGCTGACTGGGGAATTCTGGGTATTGAAGTCCAGACTTCTTAAAGCTTCCAGGCTGGAGAACTCTGGGAGTTGAAGTCCACCCATTTACAAGCTGTTGAGGTTGAGAAGCACTACTTTAGAGCAAAAGAAGGAGCTGGTTGAAAGTCTCACTGGCTTTGAGTCTACTCTATTGCCTCTGTGGTCATCCTCAATTCCTAGAAAGAAGCCTACTCTCAATTCTAGTTCCATTTTTAATCATCCGAATGGTTCAACGTAAGGGAAGCATGTCCCCAACAAAACTAAATCTTCAGCAAGATCTCCCTGTACAAAGTCCTGGGAGGCAGAATCATCAATCAATCAATCAATCAGAATAGATCTGGAAGGGACCTTGGAGGTCTTCTAGTCCAACCCCCTGCTCAAGCAAGAGACCCTATATCCCATAAGTGGCTGTCCAGTCTCTTCTTAAAAATCTCCAGTGATGGAACACCCACAACTTCTGGTGGCAAGCTGTTCCACTGGTTAATTGTCCTCACTGTTAGGAAGTTTCTCCTTAATTCCAGGTTGCTTCTCTCCTTGATTAGTTTCCATCCGTTGCTTCTTGTCCTGCCCTCAGGTGTTTTGGAAAATAAATTGACCCCCTCCTCTTTGTGGCAGCCCCTCAAATACTAGAAGACCGCTCTCATGTCATCCCCTCCCCCCATCCTTCTTTTCTCCAGATTTACCAAACCCAAATCCTGCAACCGACCTTCATATCTTTTTGTCTCCAGACCTTTAATCATCTTAGTTGCTCTTCTCTCTTTTTCTAAAGCCTCAACATCCTTTTTGTCAAAGCTTCATGCAAAAGCTGAAACCTGCAGGTGACACAGACATCTTCCATCAGTTACTGATCAGGGATCAACTGGGTCACCCAAAGATGGATGCTCCCTCTTCTGGAATAAGGAGCTTGGCTTGGAAGTTTTCATTTTCCCCTTCGCCTCATTTTCCACCCAAGAACCTGCGGAGCTCCTGCACATGGCAGAAAGTCCTCTGGCCTTTCCAGGGATCACAGAATCACAGAGCTGGAAGGGACCTTGGAGGTCTTCTAGTCCAACCCCCTGCTTATGGAGGAGAACCTATATACCATTTCAAACAAATGGCTATCCAGTCTGTTTTTGAAAACCTCCACTGATGGAGCACCCACAACTTCTGGTGGCAAGCATAGAACAGGGCCTCCAAATTTGGCAACTTGAAAACTTGTGGACTTCAACTCCCAGAATTCCCCAGCCGGCAAGCTTAAAGTTGTGTGGACTTCAACTCCCAGAATTCCCTAATTAGCAAGCTTGTGGAAGCATGGACAGCATGCTGCCTGAGAGTCTGCAGAGATTCTCGGTCCTCCGGGTCCTGGTTTTTATTTTTTTATTTTATTTTTATTTGATTTATATGCCGCCCTTCTCCGGAGACTCAGGGCGGCTTACAATGCGTTAAGCAATAGCCTTCATCCTTTTGTATATTTACACAAAGTCAGCTTATTGCCCCCACAAATTGGGTCCTCATTTTACCTACCTTAGAAAGGATGGAAGGCTGAGTCAACCTTGAGCCTGGTGAGATTTGAACCAGCAGTAATTGCAGGCAGCTGGTCTTAATAACAGGGTGCTTTAGACCACTGTACTACCAAGGCTCCTAAAGGTGCTTTTTCAAGAGGCAACTGGACTTTCTTGGTTTTTCTTTGAAGACGTTTCATTTCTCATCCAAGAAGCTTCTTCAGCTCTGACAGGACAGTGGGGAATGGAAGGATTTATATTCCTTGCAGACAATTGGTCATTTGCATCCTTTTAGAGGGTCGTTGAAGCACTTGGAGGTTTCTCTGTGTCCTCAGGGTTACCTGAGTAATGCAAATGGATCCTGTAACCTGCAGTTTTTCCCTCTGGAAATCCGTTCCTACTCCCACACTATTCCAAGGGTCTCCATCCCAAATTGCTCAAAGTCTGTAGAGATTCTCTGTCCTCCAGGTCGTGGTTGTCCCAAAGGGGCTTTTTTCAGGAAGCAACTGGACTTTCTTCTTTGTTCTTCTTTTGAAGATGTTTTGCTTCTCCTCCAAGAAGCAAAGAATCTGAAGAAACATCTTGGAGGAGAAGCGAAACATCTTTGAAGAAAAGAACAAGTAAGTCCCGTTGCCTCCTGAAAAAAGCACCTGCTGGCTGAGGACTTCTGGGAGTGGAAGTCCACCCACCTTCAAGATCCCGAGGTTGCAAAACCCTGCGCTAAAATCCTTTGACTTTGAGCCCCACGTTGGATGGGTTTTCCTGACCCACCTGCCCATTTCTGCCTGCCAACTGTGACATCACGCATGATGCCAAGGCTGACTGTTGGGAAGGGCTGTGGCCACCAAGGGAAAAAACTCTTAAATTTTGCCCCCCCTGGCATGAAGAGCTACTCTCCCTTTCCCAGCAACCTTAGCGGGAGAAATCGCCCCCGATTCCATGAGGCTGAGGTCCCGAACTCTTCTGCCGAAGAAGTGTACTTCATTCCCTCTTCTTGCATTGACGATTTCGGAAGAGCTGCCCAGATCCAGCCAAAATGTTCCTCTTTGCCACCAAAACCAAGACCCCCATCAGCACCTACACCGACTCCTACCGGCCTCCGAACACCATGAAGAAGTCTTTTGAGGAAGCGCCGATGACTCTCTGGAGCGAGAATAAGTTTGTGACCCAGGTGAGTCTAACGTGCATGAGACTGGGAGGCCAGGACGTTGTGGCCCCACCCTATCTGGAGGGTGGCCGTTGAGAAGGTAGCAAGAAGATTCCTTCTACGGAGGTGGAACACAACCTGAGCCAGCAGGGAAGGGCCACTGGGTCAGTCTAAGGTCATCGAGCTCAGAAGGTCAGCCAGATCTCTCTGATGCTTCCTTTCCTGGCCAACACTGAATAAGGAGGGCACCACCGAGAGTTGTTGTGTGCGGTCCTTGCTGCATCCTGAGCTCAGTTGCTTTCTTGCAGACGTTTTATTACCCAACTAGGTAACATCACCAATCCTAGAAGGTGATGTTAGCAAGTTATGTAATGAAACATCTGCAAGAAACAGCCGAGCTCAGAGAACACCAAGGACCTCACAGTCCTCCTCCTCCTCCATTCCACACAAACCCCGGTCCCTCCTAGCACTGATGATGTTACCTAGCATGGTAATCAAATCTCTGCAAGCCCAGAGAGCACCAAGGACAGCTCAATACTCCTCCTCCTCCTCCCTGTAAACCAGGGGTGGGTTCTACTTACCTTTACTACCGGTTTGCAACGGGGCCACGTGTGTGCGCTTCTGCACATGTGCAGAAGCTTCCTGATGATGTCGGGGTCGGGGAACAGAGCCTCCCACCAGTTTTACTACCAGTTCTATAAAACCGGTCCAAACCAGGGGCAACGCACCACTGCTGCAAACCCCACTCCCTTCTAGCACTGATGATGTGACTTAGTTGGGCAATGAAAGGTCTGCAAGAAAACCACCAAGCTCAGAGACCACCAAGGACCTCACAGTCCTCTCCTCCTTCTCCTCTTCCTCCTCCTCCTCCATTTTGCAACCCCACCTCTTAGCACTCATAATGTTACCTGGTTGGGTCATGAAACAAATGCAAGGAAAACACTCAGCTCAGAGAGCACCAGGGACTCCAGAGTTCAACTCTAAACTACAAATATTCTCTTCTCTTGGAAAAAAAAAAGAGTTATTAAGCCATTTCCTCCTATTGAACCTTGAGCGTACTTAAGTTTGCTTCTGCTACTCAGCATGGCATAGGTTCAGGATTATGGGTATTGACGTCCAACACCTGTGGACCGTGCCTGGCTGACAAAGGCTGTTCAGGCTTGTTGGCAAAGCTGCTCCCATTTTTCAGAAACAGCCACCCGAGCCCCAGATCAGAAGGAAACAATCTCTTATGACAATGATGGGTTGGAAAATCTATCAGGTATTTATATCAAAATAAGGGAGATGGAAGGAACCTCAGAGGTCTTCTAGTCCAACCCCCTGCTCAAGCAGGAAACCTTATACCATTCCGGACAAATGGTTGTCCAATCTCTGCTTGAAAACCTCCAGAGCAGCCAGGAACTTTTCCAACTCGGCATGTTGGGAGGGCAAAAAAGTCAAGATGGCTGTCACGAGCCTACAATTAAAGTCATGCCTTTTTTTGCATTCATTGTGCAAACACTTATGCATATTAAAAAAAAAACAGATGAGGCTTTGATGGTGTGGAAGTAGTCCCCATATTGACTTTGGGGCAGTGGTAAAATCCAAATTTTTTTACTACCGGTTGCATGGGTGTGGTGTGGCTTGGTGGGCGTGGCTTGGTAGGTATGGCAGGGGAAGGATACTGCAAAATCTCCATTCCTATCTCACTCCTGAGAGAAGGATATTGCAAAATCTCCATTCCCACCCCACTCCTAGGCGAAGGATATTGCACTCTTGCGGGACGGATACTGTAAATCCCCATTCCCTCCCCACTCCTGGGGGAAGGATACTGCAAAATCCCCATTCCCACCCTACTCTGTGACCAGCCAGAGGTGGTATTTGCCGGTTCTCCGAACTGCTCAAAATTTCCGCTACCGGTTCTCCAGAACCTGCTGGATTTCAGCCCTGCTTTGGGGGCCTCCAACCTCCACCAGACCTTACTGGGAATCCCAACCGTGTCAGGATTCAGCATTTCAAAAAAACCATCCACTTTCCCAGGAAGAAATAAATAGAAAACATTGCTTCAAAGCAACCAGCTCTCTCTGTTCCCAAGTCATCCTTGTGAAAAGAACGCCCTCTGTTGGCCGGGATGTGCGTCTCAGCCTTCCCCAACTGGGATGAAGAGGGGTTACCGTTGGCCCAGTTCCCCAGTTCCCCACCTGTAAACAAGATTAATTTTGGATAGAGGCAACCCAGGTTTATCCTGATCATTCAAAGGAAGCCTGAAATTCCAGGATGCAAAAAAAGATAATTCTGGACAATCTGTACTTTGTGGGGTTTGCACAACATTGTCTTGTGACGCACACAGGTGAGAGAGAAGAAACGGAACGGAGCTAACAGTATTTATTTTATTTATTTTATTTTATTTCCAATTTATATACCGCCCTTCTCCCTGAGGACTCAGGGCGGTGTACAGCCAGAATTAAGAACATGAAATACAAATATTAAAAAACAGTTAAAGTATATATAAATTTGGCTCAAAAATTAAAACATTAAAATTAAAATTAAAAATCACAAACCAATTAAAACATTTAAAAATTTCTTCTTAAGCCAATACCGTAAGCTTGGTATTGGCCAAGCAGAGGTCAAACCCTCCATGGAGTGCAGTGGTCTCTGCCTCCAAGCAGTTGGGTCCTTAATTAAGGACCCCACAGTCCTCCTCCTCCCACTCCTCTCTGCAAACTACCCTTCCTTGTAGCACTGATGAAGTTATGTAGTTGGGTAATGAAACGTCTGCAAAAAATTAGTCAAACTCAGGGAGCACCAATGACCCCCTGCTCCTCCTCCTCCTCTCTGCAAACCACACTTCCTTGTAGCACTGATGAAGTTATCTGGTTGGATAATGAAAGAAAACAACCAAACTCAGAGAGCATCAAGGACCCCACAGTTGTTTTCTCCTCTTCCTCCTCCTCCTCCTCCTCTCTGCAACTCCCCCTCTCATCTAGCACTGATGCTGTTACCTAGTTGGGTCATGAAACGTCTACAAGAAAACAACCAGAACCTGCACTGTTCTGGGACGAGACTTTGGGCATCCGAACAATGGACTTGCCATGAGATGGAGGGTCTGGAGGTGGGGGTGGGAAGGTGTTTACCTGAGGCCCAGGTCCCACAAGCATATTTTTACATGCTGACATTTCCTCTTTGAACTAGTCAAAATAAATAAATGCAGCTCATTCTTAACTTACTGTTTGGATTTACAACAACCTCAGAAAGCCGTTGTAAAATATTGTACTGCCCTCATGGTCCCATGACCAAATTTTGACAACCAGTTCACAATTACTGGCAAAAAAACCCACCACCCATTCCAGAGAATGGGTTCACACTTATGACCACATGATTCAGACTTACAACCGTGGGGTTTTGTTATAATGACCACCATAAAAATGGTTGTAAAACTCAGTCTGGTCACTTGAGTGTCTTTGACTTCTGACTGTCACGACTTACAACCAACATTTCGGTCCCAATTGCTGTTGTAATTTGAGAAGTAACTGTATTTACTGTTTTACTGTTTCTTTCTTTTTTACAAAAAAAAATTATTTTATACACAAACAAACACTTAATACATCAGTTAATCTTTTGTGTGTCATCTCGGTGTTTCTTCAATAGCTTCATCTCCTTGTTGTTTCTTCTTTCTTCATTTTCTCTTAATCTATTACAACCTCTCTTCAACAATATTTTAATTATACCAAACTCTTGCATAATTAATAATTTGTTTATCTATATCTCTTTTCTAACCAATGGTAGAATTGACCCCATATCTTAAAATATTCTGAGTCCTCTTTAATTATCAAAGTTAATCTATTCATTTCTGCACAGTGTAAAATTTTCTTAATTACTTCCTCTTCCAGAGGTATTTTCTCTGCTTTCCAGTTTTGCACAAATACAATCCTCGCTGTTGTTATTACATGAATAATCAAATATACTGTTTTACTGTTTCAATGGTGTATAATTCTATTTTTATTACGTGGTAAACCGCCCTGGGTTGTGGGATAGAGAGATGACCAGCGTATAAATTGAGTAAATGAATAGATAAATAAAATTACAGCAGATGTAAAATAGCAGCTTAGTTTTCAAACATTAAAAAGTCCCTTGGAGTTGAGCAGTTTATAAATATGAATGAATGAATGAATGAATAAATAAATTTCATCCATACAGAATTATACCATGTAATCTTTCCAATCCAGGGATAATGAGCCCATTCAAAGGCAAAAGCACACATTTCCATTTTTTAGGAAAATAAAAGTTTATTGGAAGTTTTAAAGGGAACACAAAAACACACACCAACCAGTTACAAAATAGAGAGACCAAAGAAAGAGAGAGAAGGAACAAGGAAAACACAAAAGGGCAGTAAGAAATAAAAAGAAATTTTTAAAAGCTTCCCAATTTCTCTGCAGCTATGCTTTTAAAATTACCTCTTACTCTGTGATTACCAAAAAAAAGCTCAAAGCTTTTTCTATTATCCATTTTTTCCCCTTGATCATTAAAACCACAAAGGAATTTTTTTTCCTGCTATTTCAAGCCAAAATAGTCTATAAGGTTTTTCCAGTCAGCCATAAATGTAGAAAAATTAGCATATTTTTTCAGTCCAAGATTTAAACAGATTATCTTTTTACTGTCCTTCTAGAAGTTCAATAAATTCTAATTTGTCATAAAGCAATAAGATGTAAGTTACCAGTTCAACCTTACAGGTAGGCCTTGATTTACAACCATTCATTTAATGACCGTTCAAAGTTGTAATGGCACTGAAAAAAATGATCATTTTTCACACTTACGCAGCATCCCCACGATCACGTAATCGAAATTCAGATGCTTGGCAACTGTTTCATATTTATGACTGTTACAGTGTCCAGGGGTCACATGTGGAGGAGGACTGTGGGGTCCTTGATGTTCCCTGAGCTTGTTGTTTTCGTGCAGATGTTTCAAAACTCAACTGGACAACATAATTAGTGCTAGAAGTGTGCGGTGTTGGAGAAAAGGAAGAGGACAACGACTGTGGGGTCCTTAATGCTCTCTGAGCTTGGTTGTTTTCTTGCAGACATTTCATGACCCATCTAGGTAACATCATCAGTGCTAGAAGGAAGAGGGACTTGGGGAGGAGGAGGAAGAGGAGGAGGAGGAGTGAATGGTCCTTGATGATCACTGAGTTTAGCTGTTTTCTGGCAGACATTTCAATATCCAACTAGGGAACACCATCAGTGCTACTGTGAGTAATATTACTGATACTTCTGTAGCACTGATGATGTTCCCTAGTTGGGCTATGAAACGTCTGTCAGAACATCCCACAGTTCAACCCTGAGCTACAAATATTCTCTTCTCTTGATAAACCTTCCGGACATTCCTCACAGCAACCAGTTATGGAACGGTGAGATCCTCTTTGCACAGGGAAGCAACCCACGAGGGCCAAGCTTGGATCGGGGTACCCAAATCCAGAAGATGGGTTCCCCAAGAGAAGCCCCTGTCCTTCCCACCATCCTCCCTGCACTCTTTTCTGCTCCCCTGTATTATGGCTGCTCTCCGTGACTGTGACATCACAGCTGAGGTTGACCCTGGTGTAAGGCTGAGCTTGGAGGGTCATTAGCAGCCAGTAGTTAGTTGTTTGTTAGTAGATACAAAGAGTCCCCCTTTTTATTTTCTTATCAGCCGAAGGTGGGGTGAAGGTGCAACCTTCGCCCCAAACCCCTTTTGATAGGCAACCTAGAGAGTCGTAGAGGATTAGGTTGACGTCCAAGGCAGCATCTCTGAAGGAGATCCATCCGGAACCATGTTCATCTTTGCGCATAAAACCGAAACGCCACTCAGCACCTACACAGACTCCTATCGGGTGCCGGTGGTTAGGAAACACATCTATGAGGAGCCTTCTGTCCAGGAATGGACCCCAAACGAACATATCTCAAAGGTAATCCGCTCTGGGGTATCCACTGAGGAATCTCTAGAAAGGACAGGCAGAGATAAGGGCAGTGAAGGACTCCTAAATGGAAGATTAAAACCGAAGCTGAAGAATTGAGAGCTGGTTTCTAATTAATTCTTCCCACCATCGGGGTTTGGAGCAGTGGTTGGTTTCAAAACTTTTTACTACCGGTTCTGTGGGTGTGGCTTGGTGAGTGCGGCAGGGAAAGGATACTACAAAATCCCCATTTCCTCCCAATCAGCTGGGACTCGGGAGGCAGAGAATAGATGGGGGTGGGGCCAGTCAGAATTTTTACTACCGGTTCTCCAAACTACTCAAAATTTCCACTACCGGTTCTCCAGAACTGGTCAGAACCTGCTGAAACCCACCTCTGGTTTGGAGATGTGTGTGTTGGAGCCAACTCATAGGACCTTCTCCCAATCACGAAGACTTTGAAGGGCTGGTTGAAAAAAAAAAAAGAATACAATAACAGAGTTAGGAGGTGTTAAGTGGGGTGAATGAGGACGCAGCAAGCCAGAGTAGTAAGTGACAACAGCTCTTTATTATAGAGTGAGACTCCAGCAACTGACCTGGGGAGCCAGCTCCCTTTATATACCTTGCAGCTGTGGTGGTCAGCCAATCAGCTGAGGGTCAGTTAATTCGAACTTCCCGCCAAACAAACCTATTTACATAACACTCCTCCCCTCCCAGAAGTCACTTGGGGTGTTATTTGCATACAAAGTCTCTCAGGTGACTAGGGCGTGTGCGAGTCCTAGCTGACCTGCGCAGTTCAGTCGGAGGGGCGGCGTCGAGCAGGTCGGAGGGACTTTCTGTTTCTCCCTGCTCCGCCAATGAGGCCTCCGGGACCTCCTCGTGGGCGGCGACTTCTCCTGCTGTTGGGACTACCTCGACGGGGCGGCGCTGGATACCAGAGTCCTCAGCTAAGTCCTCCGCTCTACTCGGGCTAGTGGTTTGTGCTTCTGGTTGGTAGTCGTGGTCGGAGATGGGGTCGTCTGGTGTGTCTTCGGTGTCTGTGGTTACTCTTTTTCTTAATTGGTCAATGTGCCTGCGCCAAACTCTCCCGTCCCCCATGTCTACCCTGTATGACTTGGGGCCTGTGATTTCTGTGATTGTTCCGGCCTCCCAGAGTGGGCCCTGTCCATAGTTTCTAGCGTGTACCGGTGTTCCTATGGTGAACTCTCTAAGTTTCCTTTCCCCCCCCTTGAAGACCTCTGGGGAGTAATTGGGGTTTAGTCTGTCTAGAACTCCCCGGAGTTTCCGCCCCATTAGTAGTTCGGCCGGACTTCGGCCTGTGGCTGTACAGGGTGTGGAGTGTTGGGCTATTAAGAATTTGTCTACCCTTTCCTGCCAGTCTCCGGGGCTTAAGCGTGAGAGGGCCTCCTTTGCTGACCTCACAAATCTCTCCGCCTGTCCGTTACTAGCCGGGTGAAACGGGGCAGAAAGGACATGTCTGATCCCAAGTCCCGCTAAGTACCCCTCGAACTGTGTTGCGGTGAACTGTGGCCCGTTATCTGACACTAGGATGTCCGGTAACCCATGTGTGGCGAATAATTGTCTTAGCTCTCTGATGGTTGCGTCGGTGGTAGTGGCCTTCATTAGCTTGATCTCCAGCCATTTGGAGAATGCGTCTACGACGACCATGAAGGTCTGTCCATGGAATGGGCCTGCAAAGTCAATATGTATTCTGGACCAGGGTCCCTGGGGCCTTTCCTACTCCCTCACGGGTGCCGTTGGCGGGTCTGATCTGGACTCTTGGCAGGGCTGACATCTCCCCACCCACTCTGTAATGTCTGCATCCATGCTGGGCCACCAGACGTAGCTCCTGGCTAGCCCCTTCATTCTCACAATCCCCGGGTGCCCCTCATGCAACAACGTTAAAACTTTTTCCCTTAAGCGTGAGGGAATAACAACCCGATCGCCCCATAGTAAACAACCCCCTTGCATTGTCAATTCGTCTCGCTTTCCCGCGAACAGTTTAAATTCCCCGCTCCCAATCTTTTCCGGCCACCCCCTCATAACCCAACTTGCGACTGTCCGGATCACGTGGTCCTTGGTTGAGGCTCTTGCAACCTCGGCTGATGTTATGGGCCCAAAGTCCAAAACGTCTATCAGCAGGATGGGGATGCCGGGTGTGGGGTCTTCTAGGCTGTCGGGTAGTGGGCATCGGCTGAGTGCATCTGCGTTGCCCATGTTCGCCCCTGGTCGATGTACCAGGCGATAGGAGTATGCTGCGAGGAAGATGGCCCAGCGTGTCATCCTGGGCGACAGTGCTGCCGGGGTTGGTCGATCTCCCGCGAGGAGACCCAGGAGTGGTCGATGGTCTGTGATTAGCTCAAAATCCCTCCCAAACAAGTACTCGTGGAATTTCTTTACTCCCGAAACGGCGGCGAGGGCCTCCTTGTCGAGCTGGCTGTAATTTCGCTCGGCACTTGATAGAGTTCGGGAGTAATATGCGATGGGCGCTTCCAGGCCATTTGGGAGTCTATGGCTCAGGATGGCTCCCACCCCGAATGGGGATGCGTCACAAGCTAGAACAAGGGGAAGCGTTGCGTTGTATTGAATTAAGAAGCTTTCAGCTGATAGTAGTTTTTTAATGCCGGCAAATGCCCTGTCTTCAGCCTTCCCCCATTTCCAAATGGCTTTCTTGGTTAACAGTCTATGTAGGGGTTCTGCCACTGTTGCCTTGTCTTTGAGGAAGATGGCATAAAAATTTAATAGTCCCAGGAAGGCCTGTAACTCTGCCTTGTCCTTGGGGGTGGGTGCTTCTCTGATTGCCCTGATCTTGCTCTCTGTGGGGTGTATGCCGGTGCCATCTACCCTGTATCCCAGGAATTCGACTGAGGGGACTGCGATCATGCATTTATTGCGTTTTACTCTGAGTCCCGCATCCCTGAATTTCCTTAGGACCTCCCTCAGCCTTTCTCTTAGCTGGCTGGATTCAGATGCGGTCTCGGGTCCCCTTCTCTGAACGTGGCTTCAGCTCCTTTGCGTGTGGCTTCAGCTCTCCTCTGCTTCTGGCCTCAAAATCCCACCTTCGTCGCCAATGTTAAGTGGGTGAATGAGGACGCAGCAAGCCAGAGTAGTAAGTGACAACAGCTCTTTATTATAGGGTGAGACTCCAGCAACTGACCTGGGGAGCCAGCTCCCTTTATATACCTTGCAGCTGTGGTGGTCAGCCAATCAGCTGAGGGTCAGTTAATTCGAACTTCCCGCCAAACAAACCTATTTACATAACAGGAGGGACCTTGGAGGTCTTGTAGTCCAGCCCTCTGCTCAAGCAGGAAGCACCATACCATTCCAGACAAGTGGCTGTCCAGTCTCTTCTTAAAAACCTTAAAGAACCTACAACTGGGGTGTCAAACTCAAGGGCCGGATCTGGCCTGCTGGGTGCTTAGATCTGGCCCGCAGAGCTGCCCTGGAAACAGCGAAGGACCGGCCCGCGGTGCCTCTGCCATGAAAATGGCGCTCGGGAGGGCTGCCCGCGGCTCTCCTGAGCTCCGTTTTTGCTGGGAGAAGCCGTCGCAGCCAAAAACAGAGCTCGGGAGCCCATTTTCGCTGGCAAAGCGCTTGGGCCACCATAGGCGTCCCTGACATGAGTGACGTCGAATTGGCCATGCCCTACCTGCCCCCTCCCCGAGGTCAAACAGAACCCGGATGTGGCCCGCAATGAAATGGAGTTTGACACCCCTGACCTACAACTTCTGGAGGCAAGTCGTTCCATTGATTAATTGTTCTCACTGTCAGGAAATTTCTCCTTAGTTCCAAGTTGCTTCTCTCCTTGATTCCTTTCCATCCGCTGCTTCTTGTCCTGCCCTCAGGGGCTTTGGGGAATAGCTGGATCCCCTCCTCTTTGTGGCAGCCCCTCAGATATTGGTTTTGGGCGCAACTATGAGACCTTTTCCTAGAGTTGATTGCAAAAGAGAATAATAATAATAATAATAATAATAATAATAATAATAATAATAATAATAATAATAATAATAATAATAATAATAATTTTATTTCTATACCGCCCTTCTCCCGAAGGACTCAGGGCGGTGTACAGCCAGTTTAAAAATACAAGACACAACAATAATTAAAAATTAAAATAATTAAATAGAATTGGCTGATTTAAAACTCTAAAAATTAAAATACCCCAATTTAAAATGATTATATTGACAGCCCTGCCTGGCGGAACAACAAGGTCTTCAATGCACAGCGGAACACCCGGAGGTCGGGGATCTTACGAATTTCCGGGGGCAGTTCATTCCACAGGGCTGGGGCTCCCACAGAGAAGGCCCTCCCCCTGGGTGTCACCAGCTGACATAACTTGGCTGATGGCACCCTGAGGAGACCCTCTCTGTGGGAACGGACTGGTCGGATTCCAGAATCCAGCAGTACCTTATGATCCTAAATGTGTGAGATTTGTAAACTTCCAGGACCAGGTGTGTTGCCTTCTTAGGTTACTGAACGACCCAGCTGGTGGTTCAGCCAAGGGTTTATGAGTTGTCTTTGAGAGGTTCTTGAGAACTGGAGATGTTCCCGATGAGAAGAGAAGAGCAAATATTTGTAATCTTCAAAAAAATAAGGCAGAGATTCAGCAAATTAGTAATTATACTCTCACCTCAAGAGAAAACTTCTAGAGGAGATCATAAATACACCCATCTGTGGGTACCTTGAAAACATTGTAGTAATCACCAAATGTCAGCATGGAGACATCTCTCTTTCTCTCTCTCTATCTCTCTTTCTCGTCTCTCTCACTCTCTCTCATATTTTTAATTTAATCTACATTTTTTCAGTTAGGAAAAATAGACAAAAAAATTGTCAAATCAGACATGACTCATTTAACAACCGCCTTGCTTAGACGACCAATTGTGGTTGTAAGTTGCCAGTCAAGGGCCACCTCTGCCTCTTGATGGCTCGTGTAAAGTACATACATCAAGATCTCAGCCTGTAAAGAGGCTCAGAGGTGACCTTGGAGAAACCATGCAGAGATGGTTACTACAACACCTAGCCAAACATACTTTAAGCCAAGGAAACAAGGCTTAGCTCCACCCTAACTCCCTGGGGTATAAGAGGAACCGACAGGAAATCACAGTCAAAACTTTCAAGATTCTATTACCACAAGCTACCTCGAGAGTTCCTTCCTGACGTGTCTTTGCTACCTGGAAGAGTTGACAATCCTTCACAACTGTGAGACTCCTAGCAGCCTTTCCTTCGCGAGTGGAGAGCTTCACTTTATGGATCCCTCTGGAGTTGAGAGTCCTTCCTAGGGTGTCCCGGAGAGGTTGTGAAGATAGAAATCTAGGGTCCTTGGTGCTCCTGAGGTTGGTTGTTTTCTTGCAGGCTTTTCATGACCCAACTAATCGCAGGGAGGTTTGCAGGGAGGAGGAGGAGGAGGACTGTGGGGTCCTTGGTGCTCTGAACTTGGTCATTTTCTTGTGGATGTTTCATGACCCAACTAGGTAATATCTTCAGTGCTAGAAGGGAGGGGGTCTGCAGAGAGGAGGAGGAGGAGGAGGAGGAGGAGGAGGAGGAGGAGGAGGAGGAGGAAGAGGAGGAACTGTTTAGTCCTTGGTGCTCTCTGAACTTGGTACTTTTCTTGTAGACATTTTATTACCCAACTAGAGAATATCATCAGTGCCGGAAGGGAGTGTAGGTTTTGCTCTCTGCTTATATATAAGTGGCTTCCCCTGTTTGATGGTTGCTTGATTAAGCTGTTGTTTACAGTTTGATTGTTGGTCTGAGTTGCTAGTCTCTGGGTTGTGATAAGGTTTACTTCTTGAACCACATTCAAGAAGTAAACCAATCTAGTATTAATCTTGGTGTTAATCTTTGCTCATGTCACTTGAAGATGAGGAGCTGTTTTGGTCTTTTTGTTTCCTTTTTGGCTTTTCGACTGACTTTTTTTTTTGTTAATTTGTTTTTTTTCAAAAACACAAACAAAACAAAACATAAAAACATTATCATTCCATACAATTATAGACAGTGTATCAATCGGTGGCATTTTTGTGCTCCTCCTCCCTTCAATTTATCACTAAACATACTAGCTTATTTCCAAAAATTTCAACATCCATTTATATCATAATTATTTTCAATTCTTATTCTCTATCCATTGGTAAAATAAATCCCATATCAAATAGTATTGTCTATCTTCCTGCTCTCTTATTTCAAATGTCAATTTATTCATTTCAGCACATTCCATCATTTTCTTAATAATTTCTTCATCATTAGGTAACTTTTCTCCTTTCCAGTTTTTAGCAAATGCAATTCTAACTGTCAAAACATTTGCAATTAAATATTGCAGTTCTTTATTATATGTCTCCGGTATAATCCCTAATAAAAATATCTCTGGTTTAAAGTCAATATGTCTCTTTATCATTTTTTCCAGCCATGTGTGTATCTTAGTCCAATATCTCCTTGCTTTTGTGCATGTCCACCACATGTGGTAATAGGATCCTGGGGTCTGATGACATTTCCAACATTTCTCCGATTTATTCTGGAACATTCTGGCTATTCTCGACGGGGATAGATGCCACCTGTAAAACATCTTATACAAATTCTCCTTATATGCTGTAGATATTGTCATTTTATAATTATGTGTCCACAATTTTTGCCATTTCTCTAAATCAATACCATACCCAAAATTCTTCCCCCATGCTATTATTGATTCTTCAACTTGTTCTTCTTCCAATTTAACCTCTAGTATTTATTTTTATTTTTATTTTTATTTTATTTTTATTTTTATTTGATTTATATGCCGCCCTTCTCCGGAGACTCAGGGCGGCTTACAATGCGTGAGCAATAGCCTTCATACTTTTGTATATTTATACAAAGTCAGCTTATTGCCCCCACAAACTGGGTCCTCATTTAACCTACCTTAGAAAGGATGGAAGGCTGAGTCAACCTTGAGCCTGGTAAGATTCGAACCTGCAGAAATTGCAGGCAGCTGTGTTAATTACAGGGTGCATTAAACCACTGTACTACCAAGACTCCTCTGGTAGTACATACTCCTTATGGTTAGTAAATAACCATATAGCTTTTTAATTACATGATCATCAGAACCCATCAAAATCTTGTCTAAATTAGTCAATTCATTATAAAAACCTTCTTGTTTAAGATCTTGTCGATATCTAGAGAGTATTTGCGTGTATGAAAACCAATCCATCTTAAACCCTTGATCTTCTATATCTTGCTTTGATTTAAGTTCACCCTTTTCATCCAATAATTCCTTATATCTTATAATTTGTTTCCCTTTAAACGTCACTGGATACGAAAATGCTTCAATTGTAGATACCCAGACTGGTATCTTCAAGTAGTGATTTTTTATTTTTTTTTTGGTCTTCTTCCAATTCAACCACAAGGCTTCACATATTTTATGTCTTCTAAAATACCCCATGTATTTTAGTTCCTTTATACCACAGAAATGCTATCCCAACAACAAATCATGTCCCTCCAAATTTAACAATCTAGTATTTTTTAATGATATCCATTCTTTAGTCCACATTAAACTAGCTGCTTGATAATAAAGTTCAAAGTTAGGTAAACCAAAACCACCCCTCATTTTAGCATCTTGTAACAACTTCATTTTTATTCTTGCCTTTTCCCCCTGCCAGATATATTTCAATATCATTTTATTCAAGTATTGTTGTCAATTAATTCCACCATCAAAATTTTGCCTTCTGGATCAGCATATTTCTGCTCAGCCGTTAATGTATTTCTAATATACAGAGCAACTCCTCTTTTTTTACTTTGCGCCAATGATACAAAAGTTTTGCCAAGTCTTACTTGAATCAATAATTGTTCATATTGTTTTTTAATATGCACTTCCTGTAAGCAAATAATATCAAATTTTAGTTTTTCTAATTTGTGGAAAACTGTTCTTCTTTTATTGGCCGAATTAAGTCCATTTATATTTATTGAAATTAGTTTCCTTTCTTCCATACTTTATAAATAGGTTTTGTTGCTCTAGTGCATCTGGCTTCACGTTGCTCCTTGTATTCCATAACTCCACCCACCGCTCCTTCTGTTACTTCCAGCGTTATCAATTCCTCTTCAGCGGGTTTTATTGGGGCTGATGTTGCTTGAATTTCATATCTACATCTGTCTCCTTAAGAACTTTCTCATAGAAAGCTCTTGCCTTGTCAATTGTATTAAGCCTATATCTTTGGAATTGCCATGTTAAGCCTACTCCTTCTGGAAACAGCCATCTGTAGTTAATCCCTTTTTGCAACAAAACTTTGGTCAAGAATTGGTATTTTCTTCTTATCTCTCTCACTTTCCTTGGAATTTGTCTCCTAACTGCAACTTCTTTCCCTTTGTATTCCAAAGCCTTGTCACGAGCAACCTGAAGAATCTGTGTCTTAATTGATTTCTTAGTAAATCTTATGTGTACGTCTCTTGGAAGCTTATTATGCATCACATATCCAGTATAAACTCGATAAATTTCATCAATTCCTTCCATCATCTTCTCTTTAGTTACTTCTAAAGCATCGGTTAGAATCGTATTCATAATCTCAGCTAGATCCTCCCCTTTTTCTTCTACGACATTCTGGAATCTTAGATAGAATTCTGCTTTGTCCGTTTCCCAGCCAATTAAGTCAGATGTTCCTTGTTTGACCTCTCCAAGTCTATTCTCGATTTCCTTCATTTTTTCTTCTTTTTGGCCATCTTTTTCCTCCAGACGAACTGTTTAGTCCTTGGTGCTCTCTGAACTTGGTTCATTTCTTGTAGACATTTTATTACCCAACTAGAGAACATCATCAATGCCAGAAGGGAGTGTAGGTTTTGCTCTCTGCTTATATATAAGTGGCTGTCCCTGTTTGATGGTTGCTTGATTAAGCTGTTGTTTACAGTTTGATTGTTGGTCTGAGTTGGTAGTCTCTGGATTGTGATAATTTTACTTTTTGAACAACATTCAAGAAGTAAACCAATCTAGTATTAATCTTGGTGTTAATCTTTGCTCATGTCAATTGCTGATGAGGAGCTATTTTGGTCTTTTTGTTTCCTTTTTGGCTTTTTGACTGACTCTTTTGAATGGTGTGTAGATGTTGTTTATCCCTCTGTGCCTGTTGATGGCTGATTTGTCTGAGTGCCAGGCTTCCAACAATTCTCTAGTTTTAGGTTGAGAAACTATAATTCTAAGTCAGAACACATAATGAAAAGTCAGAACACATGATCAAAACTGCGCAAACACATGGACAGAGTTCACCATAACTTCAACTAGGAAACCATGAGAATCCTAGAGCTAATCTCACAGTTAATCTCACAGTTCAACTCCCGAGCTACAAATATTCTCTTCCATTGGTACTTTTAGGTTCTCCAGCTGATTTCTCAGGTGCCTGGCAGGAATACCTTAGAGGAGGGGAGGGCACTTGTAGGGTAGAATTTTTTCTTTAGTAATGTTATATTCAGTTGAAACTATGGTGAAGCTTCTCCATGTGTCCTGCAATTAAAATTCCCCATGCTGGCTGAGGAATTCTGGGACCTGAAGTCCACTCATCTTAAACTTGCCATGGTTTGATAAATCCTGCACTAGACTTCCAAATGTGGAGAGAATGGGACCAGCTGGCAGGATTCTGGGAGTTGAAGTCTATAGGTCTTAAAGTTGCCAAGTTTGGAGACCCCTCTTCCAGGGGTGAAATCCAGCAGGTTCTGACAGGTTCTGGAGAACTGGTAGCGGAAATTGGAGAACCGGCAAATGCCACCTCTGGCTAGCCCCAGAGTGGCATGGAAATGGGGATTTTGCAGTATCCTTCCCCTGGAGTGGGGTGGGAATGGAGATTTTGCAGTATCCTTCCCCTACCACGCCCACCAAGCCACGCCCACCAAGCCACGCCCACCAAGCCACACCATGCCTACCAAGCCACGCCCGCAGAACTGGTAGTAAAATAATTTGGATCTCACCACTGGATCCAGCCAGTAGAATTCTGAGAGTTGAAGTCCACACATGAGGACAAGGGACTTCTGGGAGTTGAAGTCCACTCATCTTAAACTTGCCAGGGTTTGAGAAATGCTGGACTAGACCTCCAAATATTGAGAGAGTGGGACCAGTCGGCAGGATTCTGGGAGTTGAAGCCCACCCATCTTAAACTTGCAAAAGTTGAGACACATTGAACTCGACCTCCAAACACGGAGAGGGTGGGACCAAGCAAACAGAATTCTGGGCGTTGAAGTCCACACATAGTGGCTGGGGAATTCTGGGAGTTGAAGTCCAAGTCTATGTTAAATTTACCAAGGTTGAGCAAAGCAATGTTGGGGTAGTAGAGGAGAAACAGGGTGTCCTGCCAACTCTACAATTCTAGGCGTCTACATTTCCCACTTCAGGGGTTGTCCTCACAGAAATGATTCCTCCAAGTCTCCTTCCTGATGTCAACCAACTGACTTGCTCTCCTTCCTGTCCGCAGGGTTTGACCATACCCAAAGTGGACCATCCGCTTGACCAAGCCCACCTGGAGAAGATGGTGAAAAGGGCAGTCCAGGAGTACGCCTACAAGAATACGATAGAACCAACGGCCTACCGGCCGTACAAATATTGGGTGTCCCGCGAAGAAGGTACTCAAATTGTCATCAACTCCTTTTCTTTGACCTCTGTTTACACCTGTTGTGACCTAGGCTTGCTGAGTAATTGCAATACACAATTAGTCCCAAACATACCTTTTTTATTGTAACAACTGAGAATTACGTTCATTCCCAGCTGAGTCCCAATTAGTTGCAAAACAAGACCTTCGGAAGAAGTCCTTCGGGATAATCACCAATCTGTATCTTCTTTGACACACTGCCAAAGGCCTTATTTGGCAAAGCCCCACGGAGTTCAGAAACAAACAAGAGATGCCGACTGGAAACAGAGTTAGCAACGTTGCTTTCCTGCAAAAGGCCCAAGTGCCTTTGTTTCTCTTTTAAGCCTTATGGGAGGGGCCAATCATCTCCTGGCTTTACTCCCGAGTCATCCCTTTTGCTTTAGCTGCTCTTGCCTTCTGGCAGCTCTGTGCGTGGGTGCATTAGGAACAGGCTCCTCCTGTTCCTCTGCCTCTCTGCTGTCCAACTCTGGGGGCTCCAGAGTCTGTGCATCATTCCCAGATGGCCCTGGCCCCATCTCTGCTCTGATGCAGAGCCCTCATCCGGGCCTTCCCCAGCCTCCTTACTGTCCGACTCCGCTGCCAGCTCTCCACAACAACACCATGACAGAGGTAGTCCTTGACTTGCGACTATAATTGGGACCAGGATTTTGATTGTTAAGCAAAGCGGTTGTTAAGTGACTCATGGCCAGTTTTTCTATCTTTTATTGCCATGGTTGTTAAGCGAATCACTACGATTAAGTGAATCAAGTGGTCGTTAAGTAAATCCAACTGGACTTTGCTTGTTGGAAGCCAGCTGAGAAGGTCACAAATGGGGAATTCTGGGAATTGAAGTCCACCCATCTCAAACCTTGCTGGCTGTGGAATTCTGGGAATTGAAGTCCACCCATCTCAAACCTTGCTGGCTGTGGAATTCTGGGAATTGAAGTCCACCCATCTCAAACCTTGTTGGCTGTGGAATTCTGGGAATTGAAGTCCACCCATCTCCAAGCTTGCTGGCAGGAGAATTCTGGGAATTGAAGTCTACAGTTTGTAAAGGCCCATAGTTGTCAACCCCTTGTACCTGCAGCTCTCTGGCCAGGCCAGATGTTGGGAGTTTTCTTCCCTGGTGAGAATTCACAGCTAAAAAGGATTTCTCAGCATTTGTCAGCCCTGATAAATCTGGAGAGTTTCCAGGTGAAGCAAAATCTACGCAGGTTCTATTATTATAGCAATTAATGAATCACGGAATCCGGATACGCCGTGCGATGAATCCATTCGATCCCAGTCTCTTCTAATTGCGGCTGACATTTCAAAGTCTGTTGTCACAAAACATTTGGGGGCGATCTTCGTCTACTTTTAGCAGCCGAAAAATGGAAAGAAACGGCTTCCTTAGCTGAAAGAACAGAAGGAAGAACGCACAAGACATAACAACTTACAACGATTCGTTTAGTGACCGTTCCAAGTTACACCACCACTGAAAAAGGTGACCTATGACCATTTTTCACACTTTAGGACCGTTGCAGCATCCTTGTGGTCATGTGATCAAAATTTGGACGTTTGGCAACTGACTCATCTTTATGACAGTCGCAGTGTCCCGGGATCACCTGATCCCCTTTTGTGACCTTCTGACAAGCAAAGCCAGATTCACTTAACAACCATATTACCAACTTAACAACTGCAGTGACTCACTTAACAACCATGTCAAGAAAGGTCATAAAAGTTAGGGGCAAAACTCACTTAACAAGTTTCTCACCTAATAACAGAAATGTTGGACTCCATTGTGTTCATAAGTCGAGGACTACCTGTATTTAGGATGGTTGCAGTGCCCTGGGGGTCACGTGATCCTCCATTTCCCACCTTCTGACCAGCCAAGTTAATGGGGAAGCCGGATTCACTTAACAGTCATGTGACTAACTCAACAATTGCAGTGATCCGCTTAACAACTGTGGCCAGAAAGGTCGTAAGAAAGTTCAAACTCTCTTAACAACTGTCTCGCTTAGCAACTAACAAAATAACAGAGTTGGAAGAGACCTTGGAGGCCTTCTAGTCCAACCCTCTGCTCAGGCAGGAAATGGTTGGTGGTGTTTTGACCCAGCTACGGATCCCAAAGAACACAGCACACACAAACTCTGAACAAAACTTAGTTTACTCAAATAATGCAGTTTTAGCAAATGCCGGCTGTTAATAAGCATTCTTAACAGCCTGTCAGAATTACACAGATAAGATAGTCAGAGTCTTACTGGAATTGGCAGAAAGCCCAGAAACCAGGTTGCAGAGAATCCAAATGCGAAAGAGAGTGAACGAAGTTGTTCCCTACAAATTGCTTCAGTTGGCATTCCTCCTTAAATAGGCTAAGGGAGTGGCCAATTAGCCCCAAGCCGTACTCTCGAGGAGACCTCCTCCTGAGGAGCCACTCCTGCCTTTTGGCCACTCTGCGTGCCCGTGCATCGAGAAGAGGCTCCTCCTCTTCGTCCTCGTCACTTAAAGGAGCTTCTGGAGGGTCTGAAGGCCCTGGCTGAATCCCCGCCTCTGGCACCACATCTTCCCCAGCCTCCTCGCTGTCCGACTCAAGCGCCAGCTGCACAGGCTGCTCGCGCAGCACCACACCAGCCTCCTCGTCGTCGGGATCAGCAACAATCTGTGCAGGCCGCTGGCAGGCCACAACAGGTGGCTTGGCAGCCTGGCAGGGGATGGAGAGGGGAACCAGGCTGCGCGAGTGGCGGGCCAGGGCATACGCACACATAGCTCCACTTATGTAAGAGAGACGCTTTTGGGGTGCCGCTGTCACGAGTTGGGCTGTGAGCGCCGACACCCCGACTCATGCGAGCGGGGCTGCCTGCAGTAGTGTGCCACAGCCAACAAGTTGGGGATCCTTGCCTTATACCATTCCAGACAAATGATTGTCCAATCTTCAACTGCAGTCGTAAGTTGAGAACTACCTCTATGTGCTGCGTCTTCTTGCAACTACGGTGTTTTCCCGAAAATAAGACCCTGTCTTATATTTTTTTGAACCCCGAAATAAGCACTTGGCCTTATTGCTATGAGCTCAAAAGCCCGATTGGGCTTATTATCAGGGGAGGTCTTATTTTCAGGGAAACAGGGTATGTGCTGCGTCTTTTTGCAACTACCGTGTTTCCCCAAAAATAAGACCCAGTTTTATATTTTTTGAACCCCGAAATAAGTGCTTGGCCTTATTATTATCTTATTATTTTGGGGCGCATGGAGCATGATGGGGCTCCTCTTACCGTCTTACCTCATTTCCAGCTCTGCGTTTAAATATTTTTTGGGGGGGGCTTATTTTCGGGGGGAGGCTTATTTTAGTGCATACGCTCAAAAGCCCAATTGGGCTTATTATCAGGGGAGGTCTTATTTTCGGGAAAACAGGGTATGTGCTGCGTCTTCTTGCAACTACCGTGTTTCTCCAAAAATAAAACCCTGTCTTATATTTTTTTTGAACCCCGAAATAAGCGCTTGGCCTTATTTTTTCCGTCGTGCGCTCAAGACTTTCTTATTTCATCAAGCTGGCCTGACCTAAGTCTTTCCCCTTTTTAAATGGAAATTTTAAATTTGGTTTTAAATTATTGGGGTTTTAAATTTGTTCAGCCAAATTATTTAATTCGTTTTTAGTTTATTTTAAATTTTGTATCTATACTTTTCATTCTATGGCTGTTCACCGCCCTGAGACCTTCGGGAGTAGGGCGGTATACAAATTCAATAAAATAAAATAAATAAATAAATAAAATTTTGGGGGAGGTCTTATTATTTTGGGGCACATGGAGCAAGACGGGGATCCTCTTGCTGTCTTACCTGATTTCCAGCTCTGTCTCCCTAGCCCTAACCAGAGCTAATGGCAGGGACACATTTCCAAGCTGCAGTTAAATATTTTCAGGGAGGGTTTATTTTCAGGGAAGGGCTTATTTTCGGGGAAACACGGCAGGACGACACAAAGCATTATGGAGGTGGTTGATTGAGGAATAATAGATCCCACCTCCCCCCTTTCTGCCCCCCCACCGTCCCTTTGTGCCCAGAGTTTTAATGTCTTTTTATATTTTGAACTGTATATGTACTGCAACTTACCTATGGTAAGATGGACAGCCAATAATTTTAGAAACAAACAAATAAATAATTTCCTCCTGTCCTCAAGACCTTGGGTGCCATCCCCCCCTGTCCTTCCACTTGGGGTCTCCTGCATCTCCCCCCTCCCCGTTTCTTGAAAACCCTTCTTTCTCTTCCAAACCCAGAAAAATTCAACCCGGTGTTTGTCGGCAACGACAGATACGCAACGTGGAGGACCGGACCGTACAACAGCGCAGCCTGGAACCGATACACCACGTACCTGCCACGGATCCCCAGGGTAAGCCACACTCATGCTAAGGCTGGTTTTCTCCAGGAGTGGGGAAGAGGTTAAGAAACAATTGGGGGTGCAGGGGGGAATCTTATCCCGGAGTGGGAGGGGGACAGGCGATGCATAGGAAATCTCCCCACCTGGTTGTCCTTTAAGCATAGCTCCAGGTGTCCCAAAAGTGCTTTTTCAAGAGGTAACTGGACTTTCTGGTTTTTTCTTTGAAGACGTTTCGCTTCTCATCCAAGAAGCTTCTTCAGCTCTGACTGGATGGTGGAGAATGGAAGGATTTATATTCCTTGCAGACAGCTGGTTGGTCATTTGCATCTTTTTAGAGAGTCGTTGAGGCCATTTGGAGGCTTGTCTGGGTCCTCAGGATCACCTGAGTGGTGCAAATGGTTCCTGTAGTCTGCAATTTTTTTCCTCTGGAAATCCATTCCTATTACCACACCATTCCAAGGGTCTTCATCCCAATTGTGTCGCTAAAAATCTGTAGAGATTCTTGGTCATCCAAGACATGGTTGTCCCAAAGGTGATTTTTCAAGAGGCAATTGGACTTTCTGGTTTTTCTCTGAAGATGTTTCATCTCTCATCCAAGAAGCTTCTTCAGCTCTGACTGGATGGTGGGGAAGGGAAGGATTTATATTCCTTGCAGACAGCTGAGTCCTTTGCAACCTTTTAGAGGGTCGTTGAGACCACTTGGAGGTTTCTCTGTGTCCTCAGGATCACCTGCGTGGTGGAAATGGGTGTGGAGCCTTCTTGGAACTGCTGAAAGGACTGTGTTGTTGAGCTGTGTTTCCTGAAGGATGTTTCAGCAGTTCCAATAAGGCTCCACACCCATTTCCACCACTCAGATGGCCCTGAGGACAAAGACAAACCTCCAAGTGGCCTCCAAGACTCTCTAAAAGGATGCAAATGACCAGCTGTCTGCAAGGAGTGTAAATCCATGGCAGAAAAGGTCGTAAGATGGAGCAAAATTGACTTAGCAACAGACTTGCTTCACAATGGAAATTTAAGGGCTCAGTTGTGGTCGTAAGTCGAGGACTACCTGTATCCTGTTTACGGACTCTGATTTAATTGCTGATATATTTTTGTTTGTAAACTACCCCGGAACTTCCTACATTTGAGGAGTGGGCTGTGCAAATTTTACGACATCACATTTTGAAAATGGAATCAGCTGGCTGGGGCATTCTGGGAGTTGAAGTCCATCCATCTTAAAGTTGTTGAGCCTGAGAAACACCAACCTAAAATTAAGGCAGGAATCCATCACAAATGTTTTCAAGTTCGGCTCTAGAGCTATTGCCATCCGTCTTCTTTCCAGCAGAAACGGACTTACCTGTTGCACATTTACCTTTCAGGAGGCTGGCATGGATGCCATTCTGCGTGGGATGCCGATGGAGTACCCTCCGAAGCCTGAGCGACTCAACAATTATGGTACCTGAAGCTTCCCTCTCTCACCCCAATATAGGCATAAGACAGCTACCCAATCTGGGCTACAAGAGGTCCTTGATGCTGTCTGAGCTTGGTTGTTTTCTAGCAGATGTTTCATGACCCAACTAGGGAACATCATCAGTGCTAGAAGGGGGGAGGAGGAGGAGGAGGACTGTGAGATCCTTGATGCTCTCTGAGCTTGGTTATTTTCTTTCAGACGTTTCATGACCCAACTAGCTGACATCATCAGTGCCAAAAGGGAGTGGGGTTTGCTCTCTGTTGATATACAAGCCCCTTGTAGCAGTGATGATGTTGCCTAGTTGGGTCATAAAAGGTCTGCAAGAAAACAACCAAACTCCAAAAGAACCAAGGATCCCATAATCCTCCTCCCCATCCCCATCCCATTCCCCTCTTCTCCTTTTCAACCCTGAACTATAAATATTCTCCTTTATTGGTAATCTGAAAACATACAGTAGTTGTGAAGTCCTGAGCCTTCAGATTTGGTGAATTTTAGGGGGCTAAAATATATGAAGAACAGCTGCAAGAATTTGGTTTGTCTAGTTTAGGGGGTTGCCCCAAAGAAGAGGGGGTCCATCTATTCTCCAAAGCACCTGAAGGCAGGACAAGAAGCAACGGATGGAAACTAATCAAGAAGAGAAGCCACTTGGAATTCTTGACAGTGAGAAGAATTAGCCGGTGGAACAGCTTGCCTCCAGAGGTTGTGGATGCTCCATCACTGGAGGTGCATAAGAAGAGACTGGACAACCATTTGCCTGAAGTGGTATAGGGCAGTGATGGCTAACCTCATGTGGGAAAAGCGGGGGGAACCCCGGGGGGGTGTCGTGTGCGTGTGTGCCCACACCCATAATTCAATGCGTCCCATACCCCCCCGCACACATGCACACGTGACCCCCCCCCCCGTGCTCCCCCTGCTTTCGGCATGCGATGGCATGATGGGCCCAGTAGGCCTGTTTTTCGTCCTCCCCAGGCTCCAGGGGCTTTCTAGGAGCCTGGGGAGGGTGAAAACAGCCTTCCCCACCCCTAAGGGGCCCTCTAGAGGCCCTCCAGAGGCCAGAAACAGCCTGTTTCCCGACTTCCAGTGGGCCCGGAAGGCCCGAAAATCAGCTGGCCAGCCTGCGCATGTGTGCTGGAGCTCAGCTAGGGCAACGCTCGCGTGCCCACAGATATGGCTCCGCGTGCTACCTGTGGCACACGTGCCATAAATTCACCATCACAGATAGAGGGTTTCCTCCTTGAGCAGGGGGTTGGACTAGAAGACCTCCAAGCTCCCCTCCAACTCTGTTGTCCTGTTATTCTGAATGTTGAGTTCTCAAATTCTGCATTCCGAGAAGGGGTGCTTCCTGAGTCAATCGGTCAGAATAGAGCTGGAATGGGGCCTTGGAGGTCTTCTAGTCCAACCCCCTGCTCAAGGAGGAGACCCAGCCTATGCCATTTGAGACACCTGACAGTTCAGTCTCTTCTGAAAAACCTCCAGTGATGAAGCGCTCCCAACTTCTGGTGGCAAGCGGTTAATTGTCCTCACTGTTAGGAAGTTCCTCCTTAATTCCAGCTTGCTTCTTGAACCTGCCGAGGTTGGCCTTGAACCCGCTGCCGATGGACCGAGCATCTCTCAGCTCCGCCCTCTAGCCGTCCTGTCTTTCTGACCTCTTTTCTCCAGAACGGGAAGTCGTGGTCAACATGTTGAACAGCTTGTCTCGGAAGCAGCTTCCATACGTCCAGCATCAATACTCCATCCCGGGCCGGATGCCCTACCAAGGCTACTACAGCCCTTGCACCGGCCGCCATTACTGCTTGCGTGGAATGGACTACTACGTGGACGGAGCCCCCTCTACCGAGAGGCAGATCACCCAGCTAGTTGAGAAGATTGTAAGGTTCGGAGGGTTTGGTCCTGCAGCCTCTCTTCCTCCAACTCCTCCTGGGGGGTCTTTTGGGGGTGGGCTCAGGGGCTCAGACAGACCAGTCGGGGCACAAGATATAGGTTTCCTGGGGTCGAGGCAGGATGCCACCCTGGAGTTGGAGTTAGGGTCCTTAACGTGGAGACTTCAAGCTGGAGAGCAACCAACTTTGGTGAAGTTCTCTCTTGATCTTCTTGAGGTGTCCTCCAAAGACGGGGGTCTCCAGACTTGATCATTTTTAAGACCATGCTGGCTGAGGAATTCTGGGAGTTGAAGTCCACAAGTCTTAAAGCTGCCAAGTTTGGATACCTGGTCTTTAAAGTCCCAGGGCAGTTTTTTTCTTGACTTCAGCAATGTTATGACGGACAGACGTGCTGGCTGGGGAATTCTGGGAGTTGACCCAGTAGAATTCTGGGACTTGAAGTCCATCAGTAAAATCCACCCATCTTAATTAATTAATTAATTAATTAATTTAATTTGTATACCGCCCTTCTCCCAGAAGGGACTCAGGGCGGTGAACAGCCAAAATTAAAAAACATACAAATACAAAAGTTAAGATAATTAAAAGAATTAAATCATTGGCTACCCAATTTAAAACCCCAAATCCATAAAATTTAAAATCCCAATTAAAAACCATTTAGGCTAGGCCGGCTTGATGAAATAAAAACGTCTTCAGGGCTTTACGGAAGGTCCGGAGGTCCGGGATCAGTCGTATTCCAGGAGGCAGCTCATTCCACAGGGTGGGTGCCCCCACAGAGAAGGCTCTCCCCCTGGGGGCCGCCAGCCGACATTGCCTGACTGACAGCACCCCGAGGAGGCCCTCTCTGTGAGAGCGTATTGGCCGGTGGGAGGTTATCGGTAGCAGCAGGCGGTCTTGCAAATACCCTGGCCCTAAGCCATGGAGCGCTTTAAAGATGAGAACCAACACCTTAAAGCGCACCCGGAAGACCACCGGGAGCCAATGCAGCTCGCGCAGGAGAGGTGTTACGTGGGAGCGCCACGTCGCTCCCATAATCACCCGCGCGGCCGCATTCTGCACCAGCTGGAGCCTCCGGGTGCTCCTCAGGGGGAGCCCCATGTAGAGAGCGTTACAGGCTGGGGAATTCTGGGACTTGAAGTCCCTCAGTAAAATCCACCCATCTTAAAGCATGCAGGCTGGGGAATTCTGGGAGTCGAAGTCCCTCAGTAAAGTCCACCTATCTTAAAGCATGCAGGCTGGGGAATTCTGGGACTTGAAGTCCCTCAGTAAAGTCCACCTATCTTAAAGCATGCAGGCTGGGGAATTCTGGGACTTGAAGTCCCTCAGTAAAGTCCACCTATCTTAAAGCATGCAGGCTGGGGAATTCTGGGACTTGAAGTCCCTCAGTAAAGTCCACCTATCTTAAAGCATGCAGGCTGGGGAATTCTGGGACTTGAAGTCCCTCAGTAAAATCCACCTATCTTAAATCATGCAGGCTGGGGAACTCTGGGAATTAAAATCCACCCATCTTAAAGCATGCAGGCTGGGGAATTCTGGGACTTGAAGTCCCTCAGTAAAGTCCACCTATCTTAAAGCATGCAGGCTGGGGAATTCTGGGACTTGAAGTCCCTCAGTAAAGTCCACCTATCTTAAAGCATGCTGGCTGGTGAATTCTGGGACTTGAGGTCCATCAGTCTTAAAACATGCTGGCTGAAGACTTCCAGGTTGAGGTCCACCCATCTTAAAGTTGCTGAGGTTGAGAAATGCTGCTCCAGACCACCACCAGTCCTCCTGGTCTTCTTTCTTCAGAATTATCTTTCGTCCCAATGCCTGAAAATGTTCTCACGGACAGTGGAGGTCAGCATTGTACTTCCATTGACGGAAGGGGGAGAAAATTCCTGCTACAGAAGCCCGGATTTCAAATAGCCAGTTCTTCCTGGGATGAGAGCTTCTTCTTATGTTTTTTCCCCACTTGAGGGTTGGGGGAAGAGGAGGAGGAGGGGGAGAGGGAGGGGGAGGGGAAGGGGAAGGGGGGAGTGGTGGTGCATTGAATCTTCTAAGTTGCTTCATAAGCAAATTTTGTAAAATGGTTCATCGCAATGGTTACAGTTTCCATCTCCAGATGCCAATTGACCCATCCAAGGTTTTAGGAGAACGTCCACATGGAGGCAAAGGAAGCTTCAGCAGTGAACCCATAATTTTAATGGCTAAATAGCAAGCACGTGTATTTTAACTAGAATATTAATGGAGTAGGTCGGAGATTTCATTAGGATCATGTTGGCTGGGGGATTCTGGGAGTTGAAGTCCACGCATCTTGGAATTTGCAAAGATTGAAGAACAGGGCTGTATAATGTCGTCTTTCCCCCTACAGAGAGGTTGGGGGGATGGAAACAAAAAGAGAGAGGGAAAGGGAGAGGGAGAGAAAAAAAAGAGAGGGAGAGACAGGGAGAGGGAGATGGAGAGAGAGAAAAAGAGAGATGGAAAGAGAAAGAGAGAGATGGAAATAGAGAGAGAGAGATGGAGAGAGAAGGGGGAGAGAGATGGAGAAAGAGAGAGTCAGGGATCAAGAGAGAGAGAGATGGGGAGAGAGAATCAAAGATGGAGAGGGAGAGAGATGGAGACTGCAATGAAGAGGGGGAGAGAGAGAGATGGGAGAGACAAAGAGAGGGGCAGAAAGATGGAGTTAGAGACACAGACAGAGAGAGGGAGAGGAAAAAAAGAGAGACAGAGACACAGAGAGAGATGGAGAGAGAGAAAAAGAGAGATGGAAAGAGAAAGAGAGAGAGATGGAAAAAGAGAGAGATGTAGAGACACAGAGAGAGACGGATAGAGAGAGAAAGAGATGGGGTGAGAAAGAGAGAGACAGAGAAATGGAGAAAGAGAGAGGCAAAGATGGAGAGAGATGGAGAGAGAGAAAGAAATGGGGAGAGAGAAAGAGAGAGACAGGGAGAGAGAGAGAGAATGACTCACATTTAGTACTTGAGGAGAAAAAACCCCCCGATCAGTGGGGACTTAAACATACAAATGTCAATTTTTTTTTCACCAACGCCACAGAAACAGGTGGACGTTTTCTGTGTTTAGCTTGTCTTGCGCAGAGCACTCCGTCCTAAGTTCAAAAATGTAGGTTAAATTAAAAATTAACTTCAAATCTACATTTCAGAGCTGATAAGTTAACTCTGTCAGCTAGCCCATCGGTTCCAAAGTCTGATATCGTGCCTGTCTAAGCTGGACATGCCTTACCAAGGAGAAGGACCAGAGGAAGGAAATACTAGAATGGCCATAAAGGGATTAGA
The DNA here is from genome assembly GCA_022577455.1 of Arizona elegans. Taxonomy (NCBI): domain Eukaryota; kingdom Metazoa; phylum Chordata; class Lepidosauria; order Squamata; family Colubridae; genus Arizona; species Arizona elegans. The sequence continues at coordinate 1,285,034 of JAKOOJ010000062.1, read as the reverse complement.
TATTCTGACATTCTGGGAAGAAGGCGGAATGCCATCTTGTCAGTCAGTTTTTGGGAGCGTGACAAGATTCAGCAATACTTCAGGAAGGCATTCGATAAAGTAGACCACAACCGACTTCTTGATAAAATAGGAAAATGTGATGTGGGAGAGACAGCAACTCTGTTATAGGTCGTCCTCGATTTACAACAGTTCATTAACTGGCCACTCAAAGTTATAACGGCCCTGGAAAGAGGGACTTATGACCATTTTTCACACTTACGACCTTTGTAGCATCCCCATGATCCTGTGATCCAAATTCAGATGCTCGGCAACTGGCTCATACTTATGACCGTGGCTGTGTCCCAGGGCCACGTGATCCCCTTTGGTGACCTTCTGACAAGCAAAGTCCACGGGGGAGCCAGATTCACTTAACGACCATGCGACTCACTTAACAACCGCAGTGATTCGCTTAACAACTGCGCCAAGAAAAGTCGTAAAATGGGGCAAAGCTCACTTAACAAATGTCTCACCTAACGACAGAAATGTTGGGGTCGATTGTGGTCATAAGTCGAGGGCTACCTGTATCTTGATTCATGCTTTTTTATATATAGTGGGAGGGGCCCCACAAAGGCAAAAATGTATGGGGCCCTCAAAAGTCACCATCTGGCCCTGGGGTTGCAAAACACGGCTTCGTATGTCTACGGAGGTTCTCAGACATCCAGGTCCTGGTTGTCCCAAAGGGGCTTTTAATTCCAAGAGGCAACTGGAAATAGTTGGCACAGCTTTGTGCCCACTTCAAAGATTCACAGCTAGTTCCGTGGGACAGTGGAACTGTCAGGAAACGGCTATTGTCTAGTTGGTCAAGCAATATATAAACTATCAATACATGTTTGTCAAAAGGTATTATATTGCTTTAAGACTGTATTGCATCATCCTGTACCCTGATTGGCTAAGCTCTGTAGCCAATGTACTTAAGGGAAAGCTTGAATCATGGCTTGTGGACACACCATTTTATCTGTTTATTGGCTGTTACTCTCTACCTGTTCCCTCTGTATGATCACTGTTTGATCACTGCTACTTGTTGCTTTCTACTATTTATTGAATGTTTTAATACTGAACTTGGTCCTGTTTGAAACTCAAGAAGAACTGTTTTATTGTGTAATGACAACAACTGGTAAGAAGACCTTGTACTTGGAATATCCCTGAATACTCCTTTTAACGATCGCCTTATCTGTGTATGACTTGGATTGTTATTGGACTTTGCTTTACTTTTTTCTAAAAAGTAAAGACTATCACAACTCAGTGTGTCAGTATATTAACTGTGGTTATTCACTCTCACCGCTTTCATGTGCATACTCAAGGGGTACTCTGCTCAATAACCCATAACATCGGTTATGAGCCAAGAATATCCTTAAGAGGAACCGCTTGCCACCAGAAGTTGTGGCTGCTCCATCACTGGAGGTTTCTGAGAAGAGATTGGACAGTCACTTGTCTGAAATAGTAGAGGGTCTCTTGCCTGAGCAAGGGGTTGGACTAGAAGACCTCCAAGGTCCCTTCCAGCTCTATTCTGATGGATTGATTGAAAAGATACCAGTTGGCAAAGCACTAATCAGATTCTTAACTAACTATGGTAAATAACCAACTAACTAGCTAGCTAGCTAGCAAGCAAGCTAACCAAGGAGTGAAGCAACTTGGAACTAAGGAGAAATTTCCTATCGGTGAGAACAATTAACCAGTGGAACAGCTTGCCACCAGAAGCAGTAGGTGCTCCATCACTGGAGGGTTTAGAGAAGATATAGGACAGTCACTTGTCTGAAATGGTATAGGGGGTCTCCTGCTTAAGCAGTGGCTCCCAGCGGAGTACGCAGCGCTGCGTCTAGTCTAGTGACGCTTCTAATGATGCTCTCTCCCTCCTCTTGTCTTCCAGGAGTTTCCCATACTACGACCACCAGGAGGATATGATGCTCAGTGCACGATTGCCAAGCCTGCCGCCATATTTCCCGTATATGAACCTTAAGTAAGGAAATCCAAACATTGAAAAAAACCCGGCCCTATGTAATTAAATGCAGTGGTCCCCAACTGGCCGGGGGGCGGGGGAGGAAATGTTTGTGTACGGGGGGGCAGGCGCATACACACACACACAGCTCCATTTGCACAAGCACCGGGCATTCAAAACACGCGCGTGGAGCTGGACAAGAAACAATGGACGGAAAGTAATCAAGGAGAGAATTAAGGAGAAACTTCCTGGCGGGAGGCCAATTAACCAGTGGAACAGCTTGCCACCAGAAGTTGTGGGTGCTCCATCACTGGAGGTTTCTAAGAAGAGACTGGACAGCCACTTGTTTGAAATGGCATAGGGTCTCCTGCTTGGACAGGGGGCTGGACTAGAAGACCTCCAAGGTCCCTTCCAACTCTGTTATTCTGTTAATTAATCAGTGGCACAGCTTGCCTCCAGAAACTGTGGGTGCTCCATCACTGGAGGATTTTAAAGAAGAGATTGGACACCATTTGTCTGAAATGGTGGAGGGTTTGGTCCCTGAGCAGGGGGTTGGACTAGAAGACCTCTGAGGTCCCTTCCCATTCTGTGATTCTGATGACTTAGATCCCTTGGAGTCAAGAATGTTGGAATGTCCTGGCGTGATGGAGGTTTGGAGATGTTTTCTGCTAATTCTCTTTTCTCTCCTTGCAGGTGGGACACGAGTCATTTTAAGAGGTCTGGAGGGCCGGAGAGGGACAGCTATATAATTCATCCTGAGTTTGTTTCAGAGGCTTATCCCACTCCGCCATGTTGGTATTAAGAGAGTCGAGAGAGACTGCCATTAAAAAGTGCCACTGGTGACAAATTATGCCGTGGGCTTGGTTGAATTCTCCTTTCCCCACCGACACCACCACCAAAAAGGCCCTCTAACCAAAGAAACGTGTTTTATGTGGGCTCCCTGAGCTTGGTGCTTTTCTTGCAGACGTTTCATGACCCAACTAAATAATACCATCAGTCCTAGAAGAGAGTGGGGTTTGCTCTCTGTTTATGTACAAGGGGTGAGAGTATTCCCGTTGGTTCCTTGATTGGACTGTTGTCTTATCTGACAATAATTCAATCAAGGAACAAGCACGACCTAACAACTAGGTGGGCCATGGAATGTCTGCAAGAAAACAACCAAGCTCAGAGAGTAGCAAGGAATCCATAGTCCTTCCTCCTCCTCCTCCTCCTCCTCCTCCGTCATTCCCTTCCAGAACTGATGATGTTACCTAGTTGGGTCATGAAACGTCTGCAAGAAAACAACCAAGCTTAGAGTCCCAAGGAATCCATAGTCCTTCCTCCTCCTCCTCCTCCTCCTCCTCCTCCTCCTCCTCCTCCTCCTCCTCCTCCTCCTCCTCTTCTCTGCCAACCCCATTCCCTTCCTGTACTGATGATATTACCTAGTTGGGTCATGAAATGTCTGTAAGAAAAACAGCCAAGCTCAGAGAGTACCAAAGACTCCATAGTCCTTCCTCCTCCTCCTCTCTGCCGACCCCCACTCCTTTCTAGCACTGATGATGTTACCTAGCTGGGTCATGAAACGTCTTGAAGCTCACAGAGCAGCAAGGTCCCCACTTCAAGCCTGAGCTACAAAGATTCTCTTCTGTTGAAAAGTCTTTTTCTAGCAAGCGGGGCGGTGGGGGGGGCTCTCCTCTCCCAGGACCCACCCTGGCCTTCACCTCTTGGAAAACAGGATGCAATTTAACTGGGATTTTGCATCTCGGAGCCCCAGAAGGCCACTTAATCCCTGTTTTTAAGACGGTTGGACAATCGTGAATTGCCCCCCTCTCTCTCTGTTTGTTTTCCCTGTTTATTTTTTTCCCCTTAAAAACCCTCTTTATCTTTAAAACAGGCCCTTAAGAAATGCAACTCTCGAGGCACGATAGGAGGTCATAAAGAGATTGCAATTTCAGGACCCGATAAAAGGGAAAAAAAAATCTACTTAACACAGACTGATAAAAGCCATAAAGACGGTTGGAAACGAAACGGGTTGGTCTAAAGGTTGTTAAAAACACAGCACGGAAGGAAGGGCGGTTCAGAGGACTCGGCAGGGTGTTTCTGTGTGTTTGTGTGTAAGGAAAAGCTTTTGATGCGTGTAGCAATCTACGCAAGACGATCTCCCCATCAATCCACCTTCAGGGTCATGAAAGATCTAACAGGATTATAAAAAGAGCATTGCACACACACAAACACAAGCATTTTGTGTGTCTGTGTGTGTGTGTGTTGTTTTTTTAGTGCCTTCCAGTCAGCGTTGACTCCTGGCAATGGCCTCCGCAGCTTTCTTGGCAAAGTTGTTTTGGGAAGTGGTTTCGCAATTTGGCCTGCCTTCCAAGGGCTGAGAAATGAAGGGCTGGCTTGCCTGCTTATTTACTTGTTTAAGTGCAATTATTGTTTGCTTTATTTCTTCTTGCAAGGGCTTTGAGGCTTCGGTCAAAGCCTGAATGTAAACAGGGGATTAAAAACCCCTACCCAAATGTTATTTATTTATTTGTTTGTTTGTTTGTTTGTTTGTTTGTTTATTATTTACTTACTTACTTGTTTGTTTGTTTGTTTATTGGTTCAATTTATATGCCGCCCTTCTTCGGAGACTCAGGGTGGCTTACAATGCATTAAGCAATAGCCTCCATATTTTTGAATATACCTGCTTAGTAGGGCTTTCGGCCCCCCACTAAGCGGTGTTCTTTTTTATACAATGTCAGCTTATTGCCCCCACAATCCAGGTCCTCATTTTACCTACCTCGGAAGGATGGAAGGCTGAGTCAACCTTGAGCCTGGTGAGATTCGAACTTGCAGTAATTGCAGGCAGCTGAATGTTAATAACAGGCTATTAGTCTGCTGCGCCACCAAGGCTCTTCTAAATAACACTTGCTACCCAGAGGGCCGTGATGGCAAACTTATGGCACCCGGGCCACAGGCGGAATGCGGAGCCATATCTGTGGGCACACGAGCATTGCCCTAGCTCAGCTCCAGCATGTATGATTTTCTGCCTTTCTGGGCCCTCCAGAAGTCAGGAAACAGGCTGTTTCAAGCCTCCGGAGGGCCTCCAGGGAGGTGGGGAAGGCATTTTTCACCCTCCCCAGGCTCCTAGAAAGCTTCTGGAGCCTGGGGAGGATGAAAAACAGGCCTTCCGGGCTACCGGAAGTCGAGAAACGGGTCGTTTCCAGCCTCCGGAGGGCCTCCAGGGAGGTGGGGAAGGCAGTTTTCGCCCTCCCCAGGCTCACCGTGCCATCGCGTGCCAAAAGCAGGGGAGGCGGGGGGGCAGGGCACATTGAATTATGGGTGTGGGCACGGATACGTGCAAACCCCCTGTGCTGCCCCCGCTTTTGACACGCGATGGCAAAAAGGTTCGCCATCACTGCCATAGGGTATTAATAAACACCCTGGCTGTCAATCAGAAGGCGCCTTCCCTGACTAAGCGCGGTTTTATTTTTAAAAGGCCCCAGCTTGGCTTTTCTGATTTTGGGCTACCGTGAACGAAGGCAGCTCTCCCCCCTCCTACTCGATCCTGCAAAACTGCTATCAACGCCACCCGTGTCCTTAGTGGCAGCAGCAGCTCCCACCACATCCTAGAACAGACGTTCTTGGCAAACCCTGAATCCTGGTGGGGAAAAAATCAAGGGTTTGCTAATATATGAATAAAGTCTATGGCACACACATACCCCCCAGGACCAGCGCATGGAAAATGCCAAGAGCCAGGCATGAAAACCATGGAGTCGTTTTTGTTAAGGCAAATCTTCGATTGGATGGATGAGGTTTGCCAGACACTCTTGGGTGTACATGTGTGCAAGCGTGGGCACATGTGCGTGCATTTAAAATGAAATGGTTTGTTTATGAAAAGTAGTTGAGGAATCAAGATAAACCTGCCTTCTTCCTTCCTTTCTCTTTTTCTTTCTCTCTTTCTCTTTCTTCTTTTTCCTTTTCCTTTCCTTTCTTTCTTCCCATCCTCCCTCCCTTTCTTTTTTCTTTTTTCTTTCTTCTCCCTTCCTTTCTTCTTTCTTTTTCTTTTTTCTTTCTTTCTTTCTTCCCTCCCTCCTTTTTTCTTTTCTCCCTTTCTTCTTTCTTTTTCTCTTTCTTTCTTTCTTCCCTCCCTTTTTTCTTTTTTTCTTCCTTTTTTCTTTCTTTCCTTTCTTTCTTCCCTCCCTCCCTTTTTTCTTTTCTTCCTTTTTTCCTCCCTTCCTCTCTCCCTCCCTTTTACTTTCTTTTTCTTTTTTCTCTCTTTCCTCCTTCCTTCCCCTCCCTCCCTCCTTTCCTTTCTTTCTCTTTCTCTTTCTTTTTTTTCTTTCTCTCTTTCTCTCTCTCTCTCTTTCTTTCTTTTTCATTTATTTGCATGGCACCTTTATTATCATTTTTTTTTTTTACAAATAACTCACTATCTCCTGGTGATTGCCTGAAATCACACAGCTGGATTTCATGACTGAGGCGGCACTAGAACTCAGAGTCTGCTGGTGATTGGCCTGAAGTCACCCAACTGACCTTCATGCCTAAGGCAGGACTAGAACTCACCATCTCCTGGTAATTGGTCCGTCCAAAATCACCCAGCTGGCCATCATGGCTAAGGCAGGACTAGAACTTCCTGTCTCCTGCTTTTTAGCCAGGTACCTTAATACCAAGACCAAACTGACATTTTACGTCTATCTTCCACTTCTCCAGTTCCTAGCACAGACTTTAGTGAAGTCTGAAGTTTTTCCTAAACTGCAGGTGGGCTGGGAAGCTGTCATTTTTAGAAGCACCCATATCCCTGGCACCATGGTGGTTCTCACAGGTAGCCTTGTTTCCTTCCCCTCAATCTGCTTTTTCCTTTGCATCTTTGTTTGCCTCTGGACCAGCGTTTTCCACCCTTGGCAATGCTAAGACACATGGACTTCGGTTCCCAGAATTCTCCAGCCAGCAAGCTTTAAGATATTTGGCCTTCAGCTCACAGAACTACCCACTCATCAAGCTTTATGAAATATGGACTTCGTGGCTTAGGCCCGGGGTACTTGCAGGACCATCTCCAGCCGTTCTCCCATCGTCCTGTGCACTCTCACAGAGTCGGCCTCCTCAGGGTGCCGTCAGCCAAACAATGTCGGCTGGCAGCCCCCAGGAGGAGGGCGTTCTCTGTGGGAGCCCCGACCCTCTGGAATGGATTGCCCACCGAGCTCAGGACAGCCCCCGACCTCCTTTCCTTCCGTCGCGAGCAGAAGACGTGGCTCTTCCGTCAACTCAACTGATCCGTTTGGGGGTACGCTGTCATAATTTTAAACTGTTTTTAATAGGGTTGCTGATTTTAATTTTATTTCATGGTGATTTGTATTGGAATTTGTCATTTTGTAAGCCGCCTTGAGTCCCCAGGGAGAAAGGCGGCATATAAATCGCAATAATAAATACATAATAAATAAATAAATTCCCAGAATTCCCTAGCCAACATGTTTTAAGATGAGCGAACTGGGGGGTTTCTGGGAGTTGGAGTCCACATGTCTTCAAGTTGCCAAAGTTGGGCAACCCTTCTGCTTGAGCAGGGGGCTGGACTAGATGACCTCTAAGGCCCCTTTCAGCTCA